>CAWUFW010000386.1:4502500-4544589 GCA_963921515.1 Calotriton arnoldi
CCTTCGTGAAGTCACGAACTGCGCGGCAGCCGCCCTCGCTGTGCCTGAATTGGGAGGCGGGCCCGGGCCAATCCAATACCTTGGAAAACAAAAGAACTGCCGGAGCAGGAACCAGTGAAGACCGGGCCAACTTGCAGAACGGGGCCTCTGTAACATGTCTCTGGCTGACACGAACAATATCCACAGCAAACTCCTCCAGAACGAAGAAGCAGAGGCCACACGGGGAATTCTTATGGAAGCTCTTTATTAAAGAAAAACGGCATAATGCATTTCGGCCTTGACGGCCTTCGTCAGATGCCTCAATCAGCTGGATGCTGGCTCACCCACGTTTAAAATTGTCCTGCAACCTTCCCATTGGTGGGAATCCGCTCCACCCCCGATCATCTGTCCGTACACCCCTTGCTGCTCGTAGGAACTACAAGTCCCAGAGATCTCCTTTCCAGGTAAGTGTTACGTGGGGGATTCTTTAGAGTTGATGTGCCCAGTGGGCTGGCGGAGGGCAGGGCAGCACCGGTGTGGCAAGAAATCAATGTCCTGATTTGCTAAGCATCCCGGAGCTTCCTCGGGTCCCCAGACGTTCTAGCCCCCAAGATTTCTGACACATGCTGGGCAGGGGTAGGAGTGACAGTGCATCCATCCCTTCGTGAAGTCACGAACTGCGCGGCAGCCGCCCTCGCTGTGCCTGAACTGGGAGGCGGGCCCGGGCCAATCCAATACCTTGGAAAACGAAAGAACTGCCGGAGCAGGAACCAGTGAAGACCGGGCCAACTTGCAGGACGGGGCCTCTGTAACGTGTCTCTGGCTGACACGAACAATATCCACAGCAAACTCCTCCAGAACGAAGAAGCAGAGGCCACACGGGGAATCCTTATGGAAGCTCTTTATTAAAGAAAAACGGCATAATGCATTTCGGCCTTGACGGCCTTCGTCAGATGCCTCAATCAGCTGGATGCTGGCCCACCCACGTTTAAAATTGTCCTGCAACCTTCCCATTGGTGGGAATCCGCTCCACCCCCGATCATGTGTCCGTACACCCCTTGCTGCTCGTAGGAACTACAAGTCCCAGAGATCTCCTTTCCAGGTAAGTGTTACGTGGGGGATTCTTTAGAGTTGATGTGCCCAGTGGGCTGGCGGAGGGCAGGGCAGCACGCGGTGTGGCAAGAAATCAATGTCCTGGTTTGCTAAGCATCCCGGAGCTTCCTCGGGTCCCCAGACGTTCTAGCCCCCAAGATTTCTGACACATGCTGGGCAGGGGCAGGAGTGACAGTGCATCCATCCCTTCGTGAAGTCACGAACTGCGCGTCAGCCGCCCTCGCTGTGCCTGAATTGGGAGGCGGGCCCGGGCCAATCCAATACCTTGGAAAACGAAAGAACTGCCGGAGCAGGAACCAGTGAAGACCGGGCCAACTTGCAGAACGGGGCCTCTGTAACGTGTCTCTGGCTGACACGAACAATATCCACAGCAAACTCCTCCAGAACGAAGAAGCAGAGGCCACACGGGGAATCCTTATGGAAGCTCTTTATTAAAGAAAAACGGCATAATGTATTTCGGCCTTGATATATACACAACAGTATTTGCAACCACCATAAAAAAAACACAAAGTACTCTTTCCAAGGGCTAGAAAGAGGCTTACCTTAATGGAAAAGGTGGCGAAGTACTGCTTGGCCCACTGCTGCATCTGCATCTTGTGCGGACTCCAGGCAGTAGTGCTGCAGTGAAGGTATAAGTGGTACTCCAGTTTGCAGCACGACAGATCTTTCCCAACGTCACTCCTGCGAAGAGGGCCGCTGAAGTTGCACCCGCTCTGGTAGAGTGAGCTTTTGCTGTCCTTTTCAAAGGCTTGTTGGCTTTGATATGACAGAATTGGATCGCAGCCGATAGCCATCTTGCGATAGTGGCTTTTGTTATTGCAGTCCCTTCTCTGCCTTGGCCATAGGCAACAAGTAATTGATCAGTTTTTGGAATGTCCTTTGTCCTTTGTTCTCTGAAGATAGAACGTGAGGCAGCATTTGACATCAAGTCTATGTAGCGCCTGCTCTGCAGGCATTGATGGTTGCGGAAAATAGGACCGGAGTATAACCGGCTCATTGAGGTGGAACTGAGAAGGCACTTTAGGAATAAACGTGTGATTAGTCCTTAGAATCGCAGCATTCTCCTTAAATATTAAAAAGGGTTTCCTAATTGTGAATGCCTGGATTTCGCTTACCCTCCTGGCTGAGGTGAAGGCCAGAAGAAGGGCAACTTTCCATGTGAGGTATTTCAGTTCAGCTTTATGAATGGGTTCAAATGGTCTTTTCATGAGTTGTGCAAGAACCACATTTAGGTTTCATTCCGGTGGAGGTGCTCGCACCGGAGGGAAAGCACGGAACAGCCCCTTCATGAATTGTTTGATAAGGCTTGAGGCACAAAGAGAAGTGGCTCTGAAAGCTCTTCTATAGCGAGAGAAGGAAGCCAGATGCACCTTAACCGAAGAGAAGGATAAACCTGATTTTGCCAAAGAGATGGTAAAATCTGTTGTGGGGATATTTTAAATGGATGCAGGTCATTTCTTTGGCACCAGACACACAATCTCTTTCATTTTAGTTTGTACGTCTTGTTGGTGCTTTCCGCTCTAGATTTTGAAAGAATATCTCAACACTCTTGAGAAATGCTCATGTCTCTAAACTCCAAGAATTCAGGAGCCAGGCGTGTAAGTGCACAGATTCCAGATTCGGATGGTGCACTTGACCGTTGTCCCTGGACAATAGAGGAGGAAGCAGCTGCAGACGAATAGGTCTCATTTCTGAGAGGTGAAGAAGTTCCGGAAACCAATGTTGCCTGGGTCACCTGGGTGCGATGAGAATCAGGCGACATCCTTCCAGCTTCATTTTGGTCAGTGATCTGGGAATCAATGGGATGGAGGGAAAAGCGTAGGCATATATCCCTGACCATCGCATCGAAAGGGCATTGCCCTAAGACACCCGGAGGGAGTACCTGCTCGCATAGGACCGGCATTTGGTGTTGGTGTTCGTGGCAAACAGGTCCAGAGCTGGTTTTCCCCAAAGAGCAAATACTCCATCCAACAGGAATTGATTGAGTTCCCATTCGTGGCAATTGTCTGTAGCTCTGCTGAGAGCATCGGCCAGCGTGTTGTGTAAACCTGGAACATGCTCGGCTCTGAGAGAAATCCTGTGTTCTGTTGACCAGCTCCACAGTTCTTGCGCTTCTGGAGAAAGCGTGAGAGATTTGGTTCCTCCCTGTTTGTTTATGTAGAACATACTGATTGTGTTGTCTGTACGGACCAGTACGGAGGCGCCTGCTATCCTCGGCGGGAAAGCCTGCAAGGAGAGGAATATGGCCTTCAACTCCAGGCTGTTGATATGACTGTTTTTGAGAATTGGACCATTTGCCTTGAATTCGAAGGTCCTGCAAATGGCCTCCACAGCCGTCCATGGAGGCTTCCGTTGTCAGGTTGAAATCTGGTAGTCTTGTAAGAAAGTCAACCCTTTTGAAAGGTTTGGGGTGTGGTACCACCATTTTATTGCTATCTTCATGGCCCGAGTAACGCGAATGATGTCTTCGAAAGATCCCGATGTTTGAAGCCATTGTTTTTGTAATACTTCCTGGAGAGGTCTCATTTTGAGTCTGGCCAAGGATACCAAGTCAATCGCAGAAGAGCACATCCCTAGCAGCGACTTTATATTTCCTTACTGAAACTGACTTTTTTCTTGATATGGCCATAGCCAAAAGACGTAGTCGGGTTTGACCTTCTTCGGACAAGAATGTTTTGCATTGGATTGTGTCCAATCCGGCTCCCAGGAATGTTGCTATTTGATTGGGAATGCACGAGGACTTTGTGACGTCGACTGTCAACCCCAGTTTCCTGAACAGCCGTAAACAAGCGTTGGTGGTTCTGGTCGCTTGCTTTGCCGTAGAAGCCTTTAACAGCCAGTCGTCCAAGTAGGGGAATACTTGATGGCCTTGAGAACGTAGAGCTGCCGCCACAGGCGCCAGGCATGTTGTAAATATCCTGGGTGCCGATTTGAGGCCGAAAGGGAGAACCTTGAATTGGTAGTGGGTACCAGCCACCGCGAATCTGAGGAATTTTCGATGCTTCCGATGAATGGGGATGTGGAAATATGCGTCTTCCAAATCAAGGGAGGTCATGAAATCTCCTTTGTTGAGACCTCGTAAGATCTCGGTCAAAGTTACCATCCTGAAAGTTCGTTTCTTCAGGAACTTGTTTAACTTTCTGAGATCCAAAATTGGTCTCTATTCCCCTAACTTTTTCATAATCAAGAAGAAACGGGAGTAGAAACCTTGCCCTCTTTGCAGAGCTGGAACTTTCTCGATGGCTCCTTTTGTGAGCATAACTTTAATTTCTTTCTGCAATAAGTGAAGACGAGGGGGAGGGTTTCCCCTGGGTGGCGTAGTTGGAGGTTTTTGTACGAACTCCAGTGTGTGACCGAAGGCGATCAAATCCAGTACCCAACGGTCCGATGTTATACTCTCCCATTGCTGGAGAAAACTGGATATCTTTGCACCCACGGGAGGGGAAAGCGAGGGGGAAGCTGGTACCCTGGTAAAATCACGGTTTTCTTCCATTGTCCCTGCCTTCGGTCGAGGTTCTCTTTCGGCCCCCTTAGCGAGAGAAACCAGCCGTAGTCTGTTGACGGTAGGCAGCGGGTTGGTAGGATTACCTATATTGTGTCTGGTATGGCTGGTATTGTTGCGCCCTTTGGTAGTTTCCTCTGTAAGTGGAAAAACCACGTCCTTTTGCCCCTCTGAACGGTATCTTCCTGTATTGGAGGGAACCTAAAGATTTAGCTGTATCTGTCTCCTTTTGATGGATAGAAGCGCCTCATCTATATGTTTGCCAAATAAGGCGTCCCCATCAAATGCCATATCCAGAACCTTTGGCTGGACCTCTGGTCTAAATGAGGTTGCTTTTAACCACCCTTGGCGTCTTAAAACCGCCGCCCCTGCCAGTTGGCGGAACCCGTGTTAGCTATGTCCCTAGCACAATCGATTGTCTCTGAGGCCGCCCGTTCTCCTTCTCTGAGGATCTTTCTGGCTTCCTGCTTTCTGTCCTCAGGTATAAGGTCTAGTAGAGAAGCCATATCAGACCACATTTGTCTATCGTAGCGTCCGGTGATTGCCAAAGCGCTGGCCGCCTTAACAGTAGTTGCAGCCATGGTGGAGAAACGCTTTCCCATAATGTCTAGCTTATGCCCTTCTTTGTCCAGAGGAGTGGAGATCGGGGTGGCTGGGTTCTTAGATCTCCTTTGTGCCGCCTGCGAAATAACAGAATCCGGTTTCGGATGGCCTGTCAGACAAGAAGGGGAATTTTCTGGGGCTCTGTACTTTTTCTCTATGCGAGAGAGCACTGGTGGTATTGTTGCCGGGGTCATAGTTATCTTTACACCCTCTTGCCATATGTAGTCAATAATTGGAATTGTGCGCATTGACTTTCTAGCTTCTTCTTTAAAGTCATACAGAAAGCAGTCTGTATGTTTGATTTCCATCGGGAGATGGAATCCATTAGAAGCCCTCTCCATTAAGTTGTGGAAACCCCCTATGTCTTTTGGCGGGGAATCTGCTGGATGGTGTGACGGAGGGGAGGGAGTAGGAATGATGTAGTCCTCTCAAGGGTCAGCAGCTGGGTCTGGGATTTCGCCTTCTTCTCGCTCTTCGTCGGAAGAGGAAGGGTCGACCGGATCAGCCTCTTGCGTAAAAGGTCGTGCACTGTAGATGTTGCTGGTGAACTGGGTTTCTCAAGGGCTTGCGTTTGCGCCGGTAGTTCCTTGGGAACATCTTGAGATGGAAATCTTTGCTTGTAATCTGCTAGCATAGCTTGAAGGTCTTGAATTAAAGTTGGCGGCAGGTGAGCCATCTCTCTAGGGCGATGTTCTTGATATTCGTAGCGTTGATAATGACGCGGCGGTGCCAGATATGGCTGGTAGTATTGCTGGTCCTCGTAGTCATCGTCAAGATCCTGACACTTCACGTGCAGCTCCGAAGGACTGTGTGCTGCTCCGTACATACCATCATCTTCCTCTTCATCCGACTCCTGAAGATCCAAAAGGTGCGACGGAGGCAAAAGGGGGATTTTACTATAAGCTGACATCTCAGGATGAAAATATTTCTTCGGCACCCTAATCATCGTCGACGGGCTTCTGGCTACCACCGTTGAAAATAATGTCGGCGGCGGGGTCTTCGTCGACGGAATCATCTTCGAATGTATCGCCGTCGACGGTGACGTCGTCGATGGTGTCGCCTTCGATGGTCTCGTCAACAGTGTCGTCGACGAATCGGACGGTCTTATCGTCAGAAGTGGCGTTGACGGTGTACACGTCGACGGTATCTTCAACGGCTTCGTCACTGTAACTCTCACCGACTGCACAGACTGGGCAGACGTCGACGATGACGGCGTCGACGATATCTTCGTCGATGGTATGGGCCCGGAGATGGCCGTAGTCGTCATCGTATTTGATGTCAACGGGGCCGACGACGTAATTGTGTAACTTGCTGTCATTGACGGTGGTGTCGTCGTTGGGGATTTTTCAATCCTGCTCTTTCCAGGATCAGATGAAGAGGCTCTGTGTTGCTTCTTTTCTTTCCTCAGAGGTGTGGAGGAAAGAGAAGAGGAAGGCTCAGAGGAAACCTTAGAATGTTTCTCCTTTCTTGAGCACTTGCTTTCTGGAGAGGGTTTAAGGTGTTTCCTGCCCTCTCCAGAGTCTTTCTCCTCAGACCTTGCTCTTTTATAAGGTCTAGGTGAACCATCACTGTCCTACTCCGATGACTTGCGGCGCTTAGTGGACTGTAACCACAGAAGCAGCCTCCCCTCCCTGTCTCTTAAGGTTTTAGAAGACAAAGTGCATCAGATTTTGCACTGTTTTACCTCATGGGCTGGGTGGAGGCAGTAAATGCAGTCCTTGTGAGGATCATCAACGTGAACTCTTTTCTTGCCACAGGTGTTGCAGGGCTGAAAGAGTCCTTTCTTATCAGACATGATGTTAGAAATTTTGAAGAAAAAACCTGTAAGGTTAGAAAAACCGAGTAGAACTCAGGGAGACTCCCTTCACACACGATGTGCGGTGAAAATCTGAAAGAAACTGCCTCTGCTGGTAAGGTTCTAGAAGGTGCTAGCAGCCGATTGGCTGCATTCAACATTTAGTCCTTTTTTTAAAAGACAGATAGGCTATATATAACATGGCTCAGGGCCATTATAGCCTATGGCATTACTTGAGTACTGCTTGATTATTGTACCGTGGGACTCCCATCTCGACGACGGGGAATGATTCAGGCATGTGAATCTATGAAAGATACCCCAATACTGGATAATAAGTAGTTTCGGTAACCGTAGCTACAAAGTGGCTCCATTTCATGTGTAACCCCGTTCAGTCAGTCCTGGCTTTGTAGCCAGTTGGACTTCACATGCTGGCATACGTAATCACATGCTTACAATGTTAAATATGCACTGGCAAAGCAAATAGATTTTGTTAGCTTTTTTTCAGAGCTGACTAAAAAACGTAAAACAACTGTTGCAGTGAGAAGAAAATTAAATAAAAAAAGATTTATTTTTTCTATACATTGGATGTATGAGAAATATTTTGATGTGTGGTGATTAACAGTACTTTTGAGCACTCAGGCAGCGGAATGATACACCAAATAGACAACAACATGAGGTGAGAGTTACTCCTCAGGATGGAGTTCCTCAGGATGGAGTCCAAGTCCACACTATGTTGGTTTTACAGAACTGGCATCAATAGGCAGTTGCTCACTCATGCCAGATGGAAAAAAACCTTCAAAATATATGTCACATAATGCAACATGCTACTGGCATTAAAGGCTGGGGGTGGGTGAAAGTGTTACATGGCACTGGATCACATGTCAGCTATACTACAATTCGAGGTGTCATATGTAAGGAAGTGACCGTAAAAAGGGTAAGCAGAGAAGTCAGATTTAGAGATATAAACTTCGAAACAGCGTTTTATGTCAAAAACAATACGGTCGACTAACTTAATCAATGTTTTTGATTAGCTTACGTGAAATGTCACAAATTATCACAGACTGCTTTCGATTACTTGCATTAATGTCTCCTGCTGATGTGCTCTATTTGATAATTCAAAGTTCTGCTCTTTTCTCCCTAAAAGTCAGTCTCAGTAAATATTGCGAGAGGCTTGCTCTACAACAGTGATTTGCTTTTATACACAACAATCCCTGTTGGATAAACTCCCTCCAAACATAAAGAACTGCCTACAATCTCCCTTCTAACATCACATAGAACAGATGGCAAACATTTATCATTATTATGGTAACTGATGAGTTCATGTCATCAGTGGCAATAGTTCTGTAGAGCAAACACAAGGAGATGATGGACGGAGCACTGAAACTTTTCAGACACTCACCCCCAGTCACATATCTGGGTTGAATCCATCATCATTCTTTAGCTCACTTCGCCACCTCAGTCCAGACCCAGCTATAGGCAAATCAGTCTTGACCCTGTGCCTCAGGGGAACAGTCCAGCTCGAACTGCCAAGCCAGGTCTTCCCTAACGCTCCTGTTCCAACTAGAAAAGATGATGTGCGGTCAATTTTAGGGCTTGCGGAATTTTACACTAAGTGTGTTCCAAAAGTTGCAGGAAACACCTTTCACATTAGGCAACTGCTGAAGAACATGGAGAGATCTGAACAGTCAGAGTCTTCTCAAAGCAATTTTGAAACCATCAACTTTAAACAGGTTTTGTGAGCTGCCTTATCACAGGCTAACAAAAGATGAAGGGAGGACATTATAAATGTGTCATGTTCAATGTCGCCAACAGAGGACAAATACTCTGTCACAGTGGCGGCTGGTGACATTTGAAAGTGGTGCGGCGTAAACGTTGGGCACGATTTTTATATAGCAAGCGATGTGAACAAGTTCAATGGACAAACATGGGGTCCAGGGGAAGTCCTTCTCCTGAGAAAGAAATGAAAAAAGATTGGCAAATGGTGCATTTTAAAGCAAATGAATGTAGCGATAAAGCAATGCTTATTAAGCAGTGGGAACGTATAGTCTTGAAATATTAAACACATTAAAAACTGCCCCATATATTCTTGCATTAATTTGTTGAACAGTTACTGTAATGTGTAAATTATTCTGCATGACAACTTTAGCCCTTTAACATGTATGCTGCCCAGTGTCTTGCACTGCATGCAGCGTTAACTTTGGAAAAATATGCTCTATCCAGACTTCGAGAAGCACCCACAGATGCTAGCTGTAACCGGTCATATAGAAATATGTGCAGACAGGTCTTTAAGTGAGATGAAATAAGTGGGTGCTCTCTATAAAGGAACATGTCAAATACATTTCTGTGATTCCAATAGTGTGCCACCAGACCGGTATTTTGGTTTCTCTCTGAGATGTAATTTTATCCAGATAAATGACACAACAACTGATATGCACATAAAGCCTGTCAGTATGTTTGGCTTTGTCACTGGGTGTTAGCTGTTTAAGATAAATGAGTAACAACAATGATTTTTTTTTTTTTTTATAATTCTTTTTATTATACCACAAAACAACAATACAGATAGCACTTAATACAGTTTTAAATCACATTGATTATGTAATGGATTTTGAGCCAAACATTACATGTATTATCTTTCTTGATTAAAGCAATCTTTCTTTTACGAATCCAATTTGTCCTGAGATTCATCTGTTGGCAAGTTGGGTGGAGTACATATATTTCCTCTGTAATCGTTCCATTTGCTCCATATTTGTACCCATTTCTTCGGGTATCCCCTGGATACGTATACCTTCTTCTCCCGAAACATGCACCAATCCATGTCCTGTTCCCAATCCCGCATCATTGGGGCATCCCTCACTCCCCACTTCCTAGCTATATTTCTCTTTACCACCATCTGACCCAGTGACACCCATGTTTTCTCTTTGGTCCCCAAATCAGTTGGTTCCCAAATATTCAATAGACATCTTTTGGCCTTGGGTAGTAATTTCGTCCCTAGGACCTCCCTCATACATTTGAGAACCTTATTCCAATATCTGTTCACGTAAGGACATTCCCAGATAATGTGGAAGAAAGTACCTTCCTGCCCACACTGCCTCCTACAACTACAGTCTTCCCTATATCCCATTCTAACCAACCATGGTCCAGTGACATATATCCTGTGTAATATTTTCAACTGCACTAGACTAAGTTTCGAGGAAATCGCTACCTCTTTTGGTGAAGCCGTTGCTTCCATCCAGTCCTCCTCCTCTAGGTCAGTCAAGTACTGTTCCCACTTTGCACGGAGTTGTAACAGGGAGTCAGGTGTATGATTAAGTAGCTTTAAATACGTCAGAGAGATTGCTTTTTTAGGCATATGCCCATCCAGTAGCCTATCCTCGAGAGGGGAGGCCTCAGGAGGGGTCTCTCCCCCCCGGATCACTGCTCGCAATTCGTGCCGTATCTGTAAGTACCTAAATCTTTCAGTCTCCGCCATCTCATATTCTTGTTGTAGCGTTTCGAATTACACCACCTCCCCCTTCTTCCAAAGGTCGCCCACCCTTGCAATCCCAATAGTATCCCACTTATCGAATCCCTTAGTCTGCCATAATGAGCCCAGTTGTTCCGTGTCCCATAATGGAGTAGCTAGTGTTATTTTATGCGCCCAGCCCATACTCCTGTGCGCCATATGCCACACCTGTATTGAATGCTTTGTAGGACCCGTCAGGTTAATTTTTTTGGGCTTAGAATAAAGTGCACAGGTATAATTACTCCCAGGCAATAGCCATCTGTCCATTGCATATCCGGGGTCAGCTGGAGGTCGATACACGCAATGATTGATGGCCGCTAGTTGCGAAGCCCAATAGTACTTTTTAATGTTGGGCAATCCAGTACCACCATCATACCATCCCCTGACCAGTTTTGAAACAGAGATTCGCGGCGGATTAGTACCCCAAAGCAGCTTTCTCTGCACACTTTCTATTTCAGCAAAGTAGGCCGCGGGAACCAGGTCCGGTGAATTATGCAGTACATACAAAAATCGGGGCAGCGACATCATTTTGAAGAGTGCAGCTCTTCCAAACAGTGACAATGGCAAATTCTTCCAATGTTCTACATCCTGTCTGAGTCTCGGTAGAGGTGGCAACAAGTTAGACGCGTAATATAATTTGGGGTTGCGTGTAATATATAACCCTAGGTATGTAAATCCCTCTGTGGCTATTGTCACCTTGCAATCTTTGGGTAGGGCAGGCGGGCACTTAGTATAAACATGAGTGATTTTGACCAGTTAATAGTATAACCTGAGTAAGTGCCAAAATTCGTAAAAATGTTGAGCACCCTGTGCAAGGATCTTTGTGGTGAGGCCAGAAATAATAAAATATCATCGGCGTAGAGTGAGATACGATCTTCCCACTCCTCCGTACAACGCAGTCCTCGTATTACAGGGTCCCTCCGGATCCAGTACGCAAGAGGCTCTAATGTCAGCACAAAGAGAAGAGGGGACAAGGGGCATCCCTGCCGTGTCCCTCTGTGCAAGGTAAAACAGGCTGATTTTTTATTATTAACTACTACTTGTGCAAGAGGGTCAGTCTAGAGGAGACGTACACAGCCGATAAATTTTGGACCAAACCCCATTGCCTCCAGAACAGCAAAAAGATACGCCCACTCCATGGTATCAAATGCCATGGCGGCGTCAAGAGACACCACCACCGCATCTTCTCTGACAGTATCCGCTCGCCCCATGACTCCGTGCAATCATCGCAGGTTCAGTGAGGTGTTCCTATTTGGCATAAATCCCGATTGATCCGGGTGGACCAGCGCCTTTACAACTCGGACTAGCCAGGTAGCCAGTAACTTAGCCAAAATGTTTGCCTCTGCGTTTAACAAGGATATCGGTCGGTAGGATGAACATTGATTTTTAGGTTTACCATCTTTATGTATCACCACCAGAGTCGCCACTCTCTGGTCTCGCGGAAGGCATCCTTTCACTAAACTTTCTTCGTACATTTTTTGAAGGTGTGGGGCTACACCATCGGGTCTTAGTTTGTAAAGTTCTATCGGGAGGCCGTTCGGGCCCATTGCTTTCCCTGACTGGAGGTTTCGTATAGCCTGTGCAATTTCCTCCTTAGTTAGGTCTGCCTCTAACTGGATTTTGTCTTCGTCCCCTACCACCGGTAAGCGCATTTCAGAGAAATAATGATTTCTTATAAATAATTAACATTGGAAATGTTTAAATTCTGAAATAGTAAGTCTGTGAATTGAATAGCATTGAGGCCTGTGGAAGGAGATTTGGCGTTCAATTATGTGTGCTTTATGTTAGATATGTCTCCATTTTTTTTCTGCATATCTTGTCCATCTGCACATTTTTAACCCCCTCTCGTTCCTCTTCAGCATCCTCTTTTCACTCTTCCCTGAATGCACTTCCTCGCATCTGTCACTTCACCGCCCCCAACATGCACTGTACTCCCCCAAATTCAAGCACTTTAATTTCTATTACTTTTGCCTTGCAAATATTTTGACATCTGTGTACACCCTTCACACACATATCCACTGAATTTTAGTTGCAAATGGAATCACAAACATTGTTCTGTCTGCTCTGCAGAGAGGCCAACCCACTGACAGGCACTTTGTTTGGCTTTAGCCTTAGTGCCTGAGCGCTCAATCAAAGCCCCTCATAAACACCTGGCATGGCTCGAGCTTCAAACTATGCACAGAACAAACTACAGATAAACAACAACATTGTAAAATAGCTAACTCTTGGGGAGTGCAAGACTAAGTAAAGCATGTAAAATAGGAGAGGAACTAAATTGCTGAAATGCATTCCCTTGACGTTTTTAACATTCATTGTTTGCAAGTCAATCCATGTTTTTGGCATCAGTGTTAACTTAGGGGCATGTACACAGGGCCAGTTTTAATGTCATACATCAGAGAACTGGCAACCGTAAGCACATGTTCCACAGTAAGCACATATCTCTCGCTTTGGGCCTGACTCGAACATTTGGATCCATTTGGTAAGGGAAGCAGAACGAACCCTGCTCCAGTGGCGTCACTAGGGAGGTGCGGGGGGTGCGGACCGCACCGGGTGACACCATCACATGGGGTGACACCGTGAGCCTCTGCTTTAAGCAGAGGCTCACAGTGTCACCCCATGTGATGGTGTCACCCGCCCCGGTGCGGTCCGCACCCCCCGCACCCCCGGACTCGGGAGTTACCGCACTGGGTGACACCAACCCTAGTGACGCCACTGCCCTGCTCCTTATTTGGATCCATTTCACAAGGGAGCAAATGCAGCAGCTCCACTTCTAAAGGAGCGAGCAATGTGCAGCGAGGGCCTGGGGTGTCACAGTGGGGGAGGTTAGCGTGATGAGGGATCTCGCACAATATACAGAATACAGCAGTAGCTTGCAAACACTTTCCATTACCGAGAACAAGGCACCGGATCAGATGTGCTTGCATCCACTCTCACGTATGACCAAAGGGTGGGATCTACGCCTTTGAATGACGGACGTCTGAAATCACGCAGGGATGAAGTCTCTGACGCCCGAAGCCCTAACGCTTATTGAGTCATTGGCCTACAGTATGCATACAACCCTAGACCACAATGGCAATGACGGCCTTTAAAACAGAAAGCCCTGCGTCCTGCATCACGTTAAGAAAGTTGATTTACTGCCTGGCTTCCGTCTCCTGCTTCACAGCGAGGCGGGGCAGGCAACCCTGACTTAAATACATAAATTTTTAAATAAATCGATCTATTTAACCTTTTTTTATGTAAATGTGTAGGAATTTTCAGAGGGGCACAGCCGTGAGATGTAATCACAAACCCCAGGAAAAAATCGTACTTACTGAAGGCACCATGAACGCCTCTGCGAGGACTGCCGGACTGTCAAACAGATTGTAAGATTTTGCTTGCAAGGTAATCTACGCACCTTGAAAGGCAAAGGTAATTCTGGATTTTCTTTCAAAAATGCCCACACAACTAAAAGAATGCAGGGATGAACTGTGGAATGAATTTTAATTGGGATTTGAGTATGATAGTGGGTTTCACTCACCGGTTAACAATGTTCTGGTGTGTGGTGGTGTATGGGCTCATCGATTTGCTCAAAAAGAGAGCGGAGCAGTGCTTTGTAAGCCTGATGTGGCAAGGGAGTGTACAGAGTCTGTGATGGCGCAGGAAGGTACAGCTAGTAAACAAAATAGTGTGCCTGCTGACAGTGAAGGACTTTGGCCTCTGAACAAATAAGTATGAGCAGTATTAAGGATTCAAATACTGCAAGTGGTATTCTGTCTAAAGGGAGCAGACTAGTGTGGTTTAAGGGATTTTGTCTGAGAAGACTGTAAATATTGCAGTTGTATAAGGGGAATTATCTAGTAGTTGTTTTTCACATTTAGGTAAGCTTAGCCATTTGTTTTGGTTAGGCAATAAGCTTACGTTACTTTTACAAATGTACTGATCATTTCCTTGAATACTTCCATCATTTTTATTTTCATTCAACTTTACCGGTCCCCAGCTCCCTTCTCTGCCTTTGAGCATGGAGGAGGCGATATGTGGGCATGCGCCAGCAATAAAGAGTGCAGAAATGTTTACTCTTTGTGGCCTGATTTTAGTGTGGAAAAGAGTAGCCTGAAACACCCGGGCCAGAGCCATAATCTTTATGACTGCAACATTTGAACTACAACTTTAAACTGGCACCTAGCTCTGCATGTTGTGCTCCTTGATGCTATGCATGACATAGGACTGTGTGGCCAGGTAGTATTACACAGCAAAAGAGGGCAAGACAGGAAGGGTTATGGCAGAAAAAGGAGTGAGGAAAAAGTAAAAATACTTATTTTCCCACCTAACAGGTGGGAGGTGCCATTTTTTAGGTCTCGCATGCGCTGCATAGGAAAAAGACCTTTAGTAATCGGCACAGCTTTGCGGGCAAAAACGTGCACGCGTTGCATTGCTTTGAATGGCAACGCGTGCACGTTTGGCGATTCCCTTTCAAACCATATGTTAATTACTAACAGATGGTTCCTGCTCGCTCCTCTCTCCCCTCACCCTGCTGCTTTTAACTTTCAGCGCGCGGCGCAGGCCCCCTCCTCTCTCCACCCCCCCCCCGCTGCCTCGGCGCGCGCGCTTGTTTTAGAGGGAAGTTTGTTCACCTTGTCTTTAGCGAAAGTTCCTTGGGCGCTGCCTGCGTGGAACGGTGGCCTCGCGCGCCTGTCCAATTACAGGTTATCTGGCGCACGCCGCTTTATCAGCAGCAGCGCGAGGAGCCCTCCTGATGGAGGAGTCCCAGATTTCTCCTGTGGTCTGTCTCTTCCACGCTGGGTCTATCGGGAGCGCTTGGCAGGGGCCGTGCAAACAATACAGATGAATCTTTTAAGTGAGACATTGCTCATTATCTCTTATTAGCCTCTCGCTTGGCTGTGTTGCCAGCTCCATATTCCCCTTCGTTAATATGCTTTCGCTGCCCTCATTCACTCTGCTTTTTGCATACTAATCCGGGAAAGGTCGGGCGCTCGAAATGCAGCTGAGGCAAGGTTATGCGTGAGGATGCTGGCGCTACGCACTCACACAGGGCTACCCTGACAGCGGAGGGAAGGGGGCCTACGGTGCAAAGAGAGAAGGCGGCCTGCAGTGCAAAGAGAGAAGGCGGCCTGCATTCCATGTAAAGCCTTTCCTTTCTCTCCATTCGGCTCCCGTCTGTCATTACCCGTCCTCCTGTCGTTTAACAAGTATATATTTTGCAACCTGTATCTTGTTCTGGCTCCTTTGTCTATTTTCTGTCATCTCTCTTCGCGCACCACCTTATTCTGTCTTGTGCCTTTTACTCTCTTGCAGAAAGTGTCTCTTCCTGTACAGTTCCTCGAATCCCGCGGTTTAGTCGTAATCTCTCTGCCTCCCAGTCTGTTTCACTCTGCCACTTCCAGCCTCTTCCTCGCTCCCTCTTTTCGTCTCTTTCACTCTGCCTCTTTCAGTTTGTTTCACTCTTCCTCCTACGGTCTTCTTCAATCTGACTCCCCCAGACTTATTTCTTGGGGAGTTTTATATAGCGCGAACACGACGCAAAGGTATCAGAGCGCTTTACATGAGCACCAGTTGTGTCACAGAGGGACACATTCATTTTGTTAGGCACGGGGCGATTAAGTGATTTGCCCAGAATCACAGGATGTTGAGTGCAAAGACTCTAGCCTGGTTCCCGAGCTTCAGGGTCGACAGCTCTAGCCGTTAGGCTACATCCTCTCCTTCTACCTCTTTCAGTGTGTCTCTCCAAGTCAATGGCATCTCTAGAGGGTCCAGCTCTAGCATTCCTGCCCCCCACCTTGTGACCCACCATCACCAAAACTATCAAACGAGCCAGGAGGCAAGGCAGAAAATAAACACTACATCTTGTGACACACATTTGTCCAGCTACCCTCCATTGCACAGCAGTGTAGTTTACTTAACATGTTTCAATCTGAGCATGCATGCTTGTGTGTATATATTATACAATGGTGGTTGCCACTGTGTAGTAATAGGACAGAGTTTCTGTTGTGACCTGTGTAATTGCAGCCTGCCCTATGTAACCACAGCGGTCTCGAGGGCATTGTCGTGGCATTCTTGAAAGGCAGCTTTGCGTTCTAGGGAGCGGACAGCACAGCTTCAGAGACGGTTGGTGGATGAAGCAGGCTGGGAGGTCCCCGTGTTGTTAAGAGAGCTAACAAGCATTGGCATAGCCAATAGGTCTCGCCTTTGGGACCTTATAAGTGTTTAGTTATCCAGCACAATATCCTTGGTGCAACAACATCAACTGTTGCATGGCTAAACACTTATAAGGTCCCAAAGGCGAGACCTATTGGCTATGCCAATGCTCGTTTGGTCTTGCTGTGCTGTCGGCTGGTTGCAAACGCATGCAGCCCGAGGTATTGCTGCAATTTGAGCATTCTAGTACTAGAGAAAGACTCGGGACTATGCATCCTCTCTTCTGTGAACTTTTTCAAATGAAACACAAGGAGATGATGGACGGAGCGCTGAAACATTTCAGACACTCGCCCCCAGTCACAGATCTGGGTTGAATCATTCTTTAGCTCACTTCGCCACCTCAGGTCAGACCCAGCTGTATGCAAATCAGTCTTGACCCTGTGCCTCATGGGAACAGTCCAGCCCGAACTGCCAAGCCAGGTCTTCCCTGAACCGGAAACAAGCATCCTAGGACCGGTTTCTGGGTAACACCCTTCATCAGCCAGGCTAGCTTGAATCCAGTGGCAAAGTGAGCAAGGGACCCACGTCTGGGCATACCCTGCCAACTTAGGGCGAACAAAGCAAACACAAGGAGATGATGGACAGAGCGCTAAAACATTTCAGACACTCACCACCAGTCACAGATCTGGGTTGAATCCAACATAATTCTTTAACTCTCTTCGCCACTTCAGTTCAGACCCAGCAGTATGCAAATCAGTCTTGATCCTGTGCCTCATGGGAACAGTCCAGCCCGAACTGCCAAGCCAGGTCTTCCCTGAACCGGAAACAAGCATCCTGGGACCGGTTTCTGGGTAACACCCTTCATCAGCCAGGCTAGCTTGAATCCAGTGGCAAGGTGAGCAAGGGACCCACGTCTGGGCATCGCCTGCCAACTTTGGGCGAACAAAGCAAACACAAGGAGATGATGGACGGAGCGCTGGAACATTTCAGACACTCACCCCCAGTCACAGATCTGGGTTGAATATATCATCATTCTTTAGCTCACTTCGCCACCTCAGTTCAGACCCACGATGATGGATTCAACCCAGATCTGTGACGGGGGGTGAGTGTCTAAAAAGTTTCAGCGTTCCGTCCATCATCTCCTTGTGTTAACCTTTTCAAATTGGCATATCAGTACAGTGTTCTAACCACAAGAGAGGCTGCTGCTATTGGCCAGACTAGAGGATACTGCTGAGCACAAATCAGAGACAGCAACACATGGTACCTGTTGCTTGTAACGCTGTCAAAAATGGGTCCAGGTGTCCAGAAATAAGTGACTTAGGCCAGCACTGCCAAACAGTGGCACAATTTAAACACCCCATAAGTTGCTTATATGGAGGCGGACAAGACAAATGTTCCAATGCCTAGCAAATGCCAAGAGACAGGTCAGTTCTTCAATGACTACTGGACAACCATTGTCACCACCTGTATGAAACGTATACATGCACATGGAGGAAGCAAGGAAGGAGCAGTGCAGAAATATTATCGGTAGTTCAGCCATGCTAAATCTTATGGAAGGTGCATGACAATAGGATAATTGTATCCAGGATTATTCAGAATATTTTTCTTAGATACCCAGAAATATTCAGGCAAGTTCCCAGTAAAGGCAGTGAGAGTTGTGGTGAGTAATCTGTTTTAATATGGTTCTTATCTTATAACTAGTCCACCTTTTGTCCTCATGTGTCACAAACGCCTCACTAACCTTCAGATATAGAAAGTGAATAGAAAATACAGCTATGAGCCATGCCGAGTTATAATTAAGAGTTGGCATTAGTAATAGTAAGGATTTTATGCACTAAGAGTAATGGTGATGGCGAATACAAGTATTCACTACTAACTATGGGAACAATTACAAGGAGTAAAATACTAAGGAAGCATGAGAACATAACACCAAGCCAAAATGAGGCAAGGGCACATAATGAAACTGTAGTAACCAAGGGTAGTTGTCACCAGTTATTTCTCAAAGCTATAGGGCTATAAGATTGTTAGCACACATGTACTAAAAGTCAGTTCCTCTGTGTGCCTCTCATGCCTTATGATGCTTCCAGTGTCCTTGCACCCCATTTAGTCCATTTGACACGACACTCCCTTAAATGTGTCCTAGCTCAAATGCCTAGCCATTAATGGTTTCCGGTCACAACACATCTCTTTCTCAACTACTTCCCACAAAACCCTTTAAGAAAGTTTATCTTTCACTTTCTCCCGATTTCCAACTATCTAGAGGAAATCTAGAGGTGCTTGAAGAAAAGACCCCCCAAAACCAGAATATAGCAGTGGAGTCTCTCTCCTGGTTGGGAGCATGCCCCAGCAAAATTTAAATTACACCTACACTATCTCTGAAACTTCAAGGTACACTTGTTTTCCAAAATTCCCAAAATCCTACCACTAAGTAACGTCACGTAACTGTGCCTCCATTTGAGGCAAATATATAGCACAAGAACAACACAAATAACCGGAACACGAGTGGCGGTAACTCTGTTTTTCTGCGCTATTTGTTTTTAGCATTAAATATGTCCTTGCATCAAAAAATGACAGGAGAAGCATTTTGCGCTATAGTGGAATGAAATTAATATATGGTTCCATTTCTCAAAAGTGACAGATGAAACCATTTAATTGATTTGTGTAAAGAGCCATCTGACCAAATACAACGGTGTCTGGATAGCAATAACTGGCAGCCTAATCTGTTCCAATGTAAGTATAAACCAAGCTTTGTTAACTATATGACATGGGTTTATGGTGGTTAGAAAAAAATAATGTTTTCTGTTGGACATGTAATCGGGCCAATCGGATGTAAGCACAAATAGTCTGTACCAAGGACTTGAATAAAATTTGCTTCCTAATAGGGAGGCAGTGCAAAGTATGGAGGTGCTCGGAGACCCTGGTTCTCAGAGGAAGATTCAGTAAGAGTCATGCCGCAGCATTCTGGACCACCTGAAATCTGTGGATGACATACTCCAGCAGTCCAATGATATTGAGCATAGGTGAAGTCCAACCGAGAAGTGATAAGGGCCAGAATCACAGTTTTCCTGGCTGGAAGGAACAAAAAGAACAGGAGTCCGACACATGTTCCAACAACAGATCTGATCTGAGCTGCGGTTGGAAAGATAACAGATTGTCAAAATTAATTCCTAAGTTCTTAACAGCCACTGTTTGGGAAACCGGAGGGAGGGCTCCATCCGACCAGCATGTCGGATGGAGCAAAGAAGCAAAGGGCAATGGACAACAGGAGTATGAAAATTTGTATTGCAGTTAAAGTCTGCAATCTTTGAATTTGAAGACATTTATGTTGGCAAAAAGTGGTAGCACTATTCTGAGCAAAACACTTTTCCTTGTGGTGTATCAAGGGTAGCACCAGGATATGCATCTGGACTGGCTATGATATTTTTATCTGGAAAATAGTTCGAACACCCAGACGTCTGGTAAGTGCAAGTTGGTCTGGAAATCCTTCAGCCCTTTTAGTGGGCTCCTTGCTTTTATCCACCAACTATTTAAGTAAGGGTTTATGAAAACTCTCTTCTTTCTTAGATGTGCTGCAATCATCACCAAGCAGTTGAAGAATGTTTCAGGCTGGTAACTTCAATCAAAATGGTTAAGAAACTGTACTGATAATGTGTTCAGTTGGAGGTGTGGTCAGCAACATGGCCAACCAGCGGTGTTGAGCCTGAGCTCCCGCCCGCTGACAAGATCCTGTGGCATCCTCCTGCACGAGGCGCCTGTGACCCCTGTGCTGGTCATTAGCACCCTCATCGGGAGGGCATCGAGCCCTTTATATTTGAAAATCCGACACAGGGAAGCTGGTTTTTTACAGCGCTTTCTGTGGGTGCAGCTGATGAGGCTTGAGAGGCCTTGCTCGTCGGTGTGGCAGGCCTACCCCTGGACCTAAATGGGGCCGGAGCCGCTGGCCCCGTTTGACAGCTGTATGCCTGAGAGTGGTGCCCTACTCCCGGGGCCGACGTCTTTCCGCCAGCGGGGGCTTGCGTTGCCTTGCAGCAGCCGGACGCACTGCACCAGAGGACCCAAAATTGCGGCCCGGGCTGTCTCTTAAGAGTTGTCAGGCCTGTTCCACACAGTGCAGCATTGGGCCGGAGTGCGACCTGAGCCACAAACCTCTTCTGGGCTGACACTTGTCTGCGGGCGATGTGTTCTCCCCAGGGCTGACCTCATTCCCCCGAGGGCCCGTATTGATTGGCAGTGGCTCAATGCGCCGCAACTAGAGGAAGGCGGAGTTGCGGCCCGGCCTGGGTGGCCCACTCCTGAGTCACTGGGAGACTTGTGCCTCCTGGCACAGCGGCCCCATCCTTGGGCCTGGGCGCGGCTGGTGCCGCGAGCCCTTTCTGTTTGGACTCCTCTACGCCGAAAGGAACCTTGTTTCTCCCCTGGGGCCGGTCTCATTGAACCAGCGCGGGAATCCATTGGCCTGCGACACCTTGCAGTTGCCACGCAGCAAAGGTAATCGGTGACAGTCAGGGCCCACGGGCGGCCTTCTGAACCTGGTGGGGTTGAGGACTGTTGCGTGCTGGCATCAGTGTGAGGTGCCCTCCCCTGTCCTGTCGCCTGGTGAGGTGCCCCCTTCTGGGGTAGACTGGAGACTGTCTGCTTTGGACTTGGGGTCCTGGTGCCGTCAATGGTGGTGGGTGGATCATCCCTCTCCACCTTCCCCCTTGCACTACATTGCGGCTTACTTTGAGGAGTACTGGGGGCCCTGCCGCGACTAGAGTCCGGGCCCCTCTTTAGCCCCATCTTGTTGTGTGTTTTTTCCTACGCCTGGTGTCATCATAGCAGACCCTGAGTGAGGAGGGGTCATCTGAACTGGATCAAAAGCCACCCTAGAGGTGAGGAAAAATGGAGCAGGGGCCTCCTGCGACAAGTTGAGCTGGTTTGTGACTAGGCTGCTTGGACCCTGAGGAGGTGCGGCCTGGAAGGTGCAGCCTTTCAGTGGTTCCCTGGGATTCACAGCCTGAGGGCTGCAGGTGGAGGAGAGACCCACGGTGGATATGTGGCCTTCCAGGACGATCCGGTGCCGTGGGTGATGCTGCTGGTGTGCCCCATCTCAGATAGGACATGGGCAGAGACAGGCCGCCGCGTGGGGCCCAACAGCCTAAAATGGACAAGTTCACTACGTCTCCCTTGATGTAAACCAACTCAGTGCTGATATCCTTAAAGTGGCAGGAAGATCTACGGCAATAGAACAACAAGTTGTCCAGATGCAGGAGGAACTTTCATCCCTTAGGGCCACTGTGGCATCACTTACGACGCAGACACAAAAACTGAAAATGGGAGCTTAGGATGAGGAAGTTCGATCGAGGAGATGCAATCTACGCATTTTGGGATTCCCCGAGAATTGTTGACGGCACTGCACCTGAGCTATTCTTGGAGAGGTGGCTCAGAGAAAAGATCTCGGAGAATGTCGCCACAGGGCTTTGTGGTGTAAAGGGCGCATGGGTCCCTGGCACCGCCCCCTCCCCAGGGGGCCGATCTCGGACTATAATTTTAATGCACCTTAACTATAGGGACAGAGGTGCCTTCCTGCAGGCGGTTCGACGGCAGGAGGACCCAGTGTTTGACACTCATACGATCCACATGTTCCCAGATTACACTTAGCATGCCCAGCAATAGAAACAGACGTTTGGGTGGGTTAAAACAGAAACTGAAGGCCATGGGTCTCACCTACATGTTGCTCTACCCTGCAAAGTTGAAGGTGCTACAATAGGGTCGTTCACATTTCTTAAGCAGCCCGGATGACATGTAGGACTGGTTGGAGGTGCGTGGAAAGGGTCATCCTCCTGGGTTGGAGTCCAGAATACCTGCGGCCTGGTCGCAAAAAAGTCTTTCGAATGGGACGCCAAGAGTCAGACACAGACGGAGATCGACTTCCAGCACCCGGGTGGTGGTGCAACAAGATGGCACTAAGGGTCGTGGAGAGCTGGAGGCAGGAGAGAGAGGAAGGCAGAGCTTTTGTGGAGGCTGCCACTTCGACTGTATTGACGAACAGAGGTTATGAGGTGGTGTTGGTGGATACGCCAGACCTTGAGACCAAACCGCCCCCTCGCCCCCTTAGCCTACGAGTGGTGGCTTGTCTGACGCCTTCTGTACTTGGACCTGCATGGCCCAGAGAGAGGGGTCTTAAATGGAACTCTGGGCCTTGCATACCTGGTGTGATATGGGGCAGTGAGACATGGGGGTATTGATGAAACTGGCTGAGACTGCTTTCCTGGTAACTGTGTTTGCCTTGATATGGGGTTACTGGACAATCTGCCAGTGTTGAGGACAGTCCAGGGCGGGGTGAGAGATGGTGGGCTGGGTTCGACTTCAGTGGCCTTCCTCTTATCTTCCTCTACCTATTACCTTAGGGGCTCTTTTCTTTTTCTCTTTGTGTGGGGGAGCAGGGTTTTCCTTCGATATTTTCGCTCCCAGACTTTGGAGAACTAGTTGGGTGTTTGTGGGTGGGTGACATACCTCTTTTGCCTCACAGACGAGAAGTTGTCCAGTTGACGTGTTCTGGCACTCGCTGGGGGTGGGGAAGGGCGGAGAGTGATGCGGTTTTCATGGGATGTTTAGTTGTTTTTGATTTTTTGTTGAGGAGCGAGACATGTCAGGATATACCATGTTGGCAACCTGGGTGGAGGATAGTCTGGACGTCACCACATCGGCCCCTAATGGCACCTGATGGACTTCCTGATGACACATGGTACTCAGTACTGTCCTGGAATGTAAACGGACTGGGTAATAAGGTGAAACTGGGCTGGGTAGCAAGATATATCAGACATCAGAAACAGGATATAGTCCTACCCCAAGAAACACATTTAATGGGGGCACAGTGCCACTTTCTGGGTTTGGGAGACATACACTAAACTAGCACATTGGAGTTCTCTTCAGGATCCAGGGGTATTGGCACCTGGATTAAAAAACATACCCTGTTCCAGGTGTCCCGAACTTGGGTGGACACGGGAGGGAGATATGTGGGAGTGCAGGGACTTTGGGGACGAACTTTTATTACACTAGTCAGCGTCTATGCACACCTGCGAGTCCAGGAGTCTGTAGTGGAGATGGATAGTGGCCTTACTCCTGGAGGTCGACTCCACATAATGGGTGGCAATTTTAATGATGTGATGGCCCCCGGTTTAGACAGACCAGGAGAGGTGCCGACACCCTTTAGGAACACTCACCAGGCGAGCTTCGCAGAATCGCTGGATCTCTTTGACCCGTGGCAAAGCCATGATACGAGAACCAGGGATTATTCTTATGTCTCTGGAATGCATATGGTCTTTTCCGCAATTGACTATGTCTTTGCTCCTGTAGGTGAGGTGACCGGGGTGGGCAGAGCTTAAAACCTTCCACGAAGCCCGTCGGATCATTCCCCTCTCTGGATTACGGTGGGCGGGAGGTGTCCCCCTCGGGGCGTAAGCTGCAAACTTAATGCGACGGGGAACTCAGAGAGACGGAGATCACCTGGGAACTGCAGATTGACTCAGAGCTTTATCTTGCAGGAAACAAGAGGTCTGTGGACTCTGCAATAGTGCTCTGGGATGCCTGAGGCGCAAAAGAAGCGTAAAGCAACGGCGATGATAGAGGGAATTGTGCGTTAGCTCAAAGAACTTGAGGTGTCTCCCATAGCCCGGACATATCCGCAGATCCTCCATGCCTTGGAGGTGCTCCAGAGGGAGCAGGGCTAGAAAAATCCTAAAAATGTTACTAGACCTGCAGGTCTAGTAACATGAAAAATCTCCTCGACCTAACTGTAACGTACTTGACCTCTGTCTCTGACAGCCAAGCAAATGTGACAAGATAACAAGATTTAAAAGCATCTTTATTGCTCATTCACTTTGTGAGCAATAAAAAAGCCTTTAAATCTTGTTTTCTTGTCACATTTGCTCCACTTTCAGAGACAGAGGTCAAAAGTCAGTTTGTCTTCCTACTTGCCAGAATGGGCGAGTAGGCCCTAAAAATAGCTCGTCCTGAATAAATCTGGCTCGCCATAGCGAGCGGGCAAGTGAATATTTCGAGCCCTGGGGAGTATCGGGACCTGGCACAGGGGGAAGGTTAGGACACAGTACTTAGCCACACAACACTGCCTTTAAGATGCAGGAGACGAGGCAGGCAAGTTGCTTGCCTGGCTCAGCAGACAGTAGGTGGAAGCACGATGGGTGAGGTGTATTATTGACAAGACAGGGGATTCCCCACTCGATGGATACGGCGACTGCGGAGGCCTTAATGCAGTTCTTTGCCTCGTTTTATAGGGCCGGACAGCTGGCAGATATTCAGCGAATAGCAGATCATTTAGCTATGACTGACATGCCAGTGGTACCAGCTGATGACCAGCTGGTGCTGGAGGAAAATCTTAAGCTCCAGGAGGTTCAGGCAGCAATTGCGTGACTTAAACCGGGGAAGGTGCCGTGACAAAATGGCCTTCTGACTGAGTTCTTCAAGCGCTACTCAGGAATGTTGGGTCCATATATGCTTGACCTCTTTAGAGAGGCCCGGAATAAGGGAGAGCTCCCGTTGGATCTTCAGCGAATGGCCATCACCGTGATACATAAACAGGGCAACCAGGAGTCTATCTCTTTATTAAACATCGAAACAAAGGTGTTGGCCACGATTCTGGCTACCAGGCTTCTAACGGTGATAGTCCCACTCATCCACAAAGATTGATCGGGCTCAATGCCCAGGAGATCCACCAGACTCATCTCCATCGTTTACACAATTGGATGACGGAGGTTCGCCATAGGAAGAAACCCCATGTATTTTTAGCGTTGGATGCAGAAAAGGCGTTCGGCGCAATTCACTGGCCCTTCCCTCACCAGACTTGCGGAAATTCGGCTTAAGCCCTAAATATAGATGGTGGATTTCCCTGCTCTACCAAACCCTCACTGCAATGGTGAGCGTGAATGGCATCCTATCGACTGCCTTCTAGATTGGGCAGGGCACCTGACAGGGATGCCCACTATCTCCTTTGCTATTCGCCTTTGCCATACAGCCTTTGACTGCTATGGTGCGTGCCTGTCCCGACATTTATGGGTTCAAAATTTCTGATAATGATGGGGTTGTCGAAATAGTCTTGTTATATGCAGATGACCTACTCCTCTATGTTACCAAGCCAGCAACCACGATTCTGGCTATTCTTCAGTTGTTCGAGACCTATGGGGCTCACCGTGGCTATCATATCAACTGGGCAAATCGGTTCTCTATCGCCCTCATTGCTCGCTTGATCAGACTGGTTTCCCCCGATGATCCAGATGACAAACTAAGGCTTCTGGTATCTGGGAATTCATGTTACTCCCCACAGCAAGACGTGTCTGACAAAAAATCTGGGTCTGGTGATACAGAAATTTCAGGCGGATGCCGGGAGGTGGCACATGCTGCCCATTACCTTGATGGGGAGGGCAACTGTTTTTAAAATGATTAAGCTCCCCAAATACTATAAACCCTGCAGAACACTTATTCCTCGATTCCAGAGGCCACTTTTGTCAAATTGGAGAGTGACTTGAGGACCTTACTGTGGTGTGGTGGACACCCCATGTTAGCACTTGCAACCCTCCAGTGTAATCCTTACAATGGTGAGATTGCTCTCCCAGATATACAGGCCCATTATTGAGCGGTCTATATGGTGGCCATAAATGACTGACCGTTCACACCACAAGATCAGTCCCACCTACAGATTGAAGCGAGCGCAGTTTGCCAGCCAGTCGTGTCTGCATTATCTGTATGGCAGGAAGGGAGTTTGATAGCTGCTGCCGGCGACATGTGGCATTAGACGCCTGGCAGAAAGCCACTATGCGCATAGGCTGGGGAGGAAAAATAACGCAAACGGAGCCGGTCTGGGAGGGTGCATGGACGCACAAGATGGGCTTTGAGGCATGGGATCTGCTGGGAATCGCCAGGATAGGGGAACTCTTGGAGAAGGGCACTTTGATGCCTTTTTCGTCCCTACAGAGAGTACTCCATGCACCAGAACCAGTATCTTGGCATGCGGAGAGATTGGGGGCTTGGATATACCTGAATATGCCCCACTAGAGGGCATATTGCATGTTGCTTGAAAAGCTAGAGCAGAAGGCTATCTCTTCCAACTATAAGACGCTAAACAATAATATGCCGGACATACTGACCAAGCTGATGGTCAGGTGGGAGGTGGACGTGGGTGAGCTGGAGGACGTCGATTGGGAGGCGGCCCTGATGCACCCAAGGGAAGTAGCCATAAAGGCACGACTGCACCTGATCCAACTCAGATACTACATCGGATCTACTATGACAGGGACTTCCTGCACCACATTGGGAGGGCAGCCTCCCCAGACTGCCTGCGCTGTGGGGACGCTAGAGGTACAGTCATACACACGATATGGGGCTGCCCAGCTATTCAGACGTACTGGTCACAGGTGGTGCGGGAGCTCAGCTGAGTGTTGGGAACAGACATCCCTCTTGATCCTAAATACATTCTACTTGGTATCCCGCGGGATGTAGATGCTCCGAGACTGCAACTTCTTTTCTGCAACCTGGGGCGGATGGTGGCTAAACGGGACGTGGCGTGCCACTGGGGTGCACCGGAGGTCCCTACCATGACTGAATGGAAGACGGGGATGAATTTATATATAGCTACTGAGAAGGTCATGTGCAAAAGTAGGGGGGGTACCCTCGTAAGTTCTTCCAGGTATGGGAAGGTTGGTTTAGGCACTAGAATTTATACCACTCGGGGGACGAACCAGTACCCAACTATGATCCTGCTCCTTGATGTGCACTGTGATGTCGTCCCATTTCAAAATGTATTTTATTCCTCTTGACACTTCCTCTTTTTGCCATGGGTTTGTTCTCTGAATAGTTGCATGTTAATTTTTTCATCTTCTGTTTTTATTTATTTTGGGTGCGGGCTTGCACCCTGAAGAACAAGTTACTTACATTCGGTAACACCTTATCTGGTAGAGACAATATCTAGCCGCAGATTCATTACCTTAGAATTTCCCCAGGCGTCAGACCGGATCTGGAAGATTTGTAGTGAGAAGTATCCCTGCACGCCGGTAAGTTGCATCGAACGGCTCCATGCGTCGTTGGTATCGTCCACGCCGGAAGTGATGTCCGCGTCACCTATATAGGCACCACCTCGATACTTTTCACCACTTTCCACGCCAGAAGCGCGGAGTCATGTAGTGCACTGATACTCGTATGTCCAAACTAGGTCCCTGAAAGGGATCATCCCTGACCCTAGAAATCTCCCTGGTGGTGGCTCTGCGGACAAATTTAAACTAGGAAGTCCTGCTGGACCGACCAGGAGAAATGCCCATCCCTGCGAACCTGATTGTCCAAGTAGTAATGCTTGGTAAACATGTGCAGGGAAGCCCAAGTTGCTGCCTGGCAGATGTCTAGGACTGGGACTCCGCGTGCAGCTTTAGCGGAATGAGCCTGTCAGCCTTCAGGAGGCTGCTTCTTTGCCAATGTGTAGAAGATTTTGATGTTTGATGCAGAGAATGACCCATTGAGAGATGGTCCGTTTTTGCACCACCCAACCTTTCTTCGCCCCAGCATTCCCTCATGAAGAGTTGGTTGTCCACCCGGAACTCTCATGTGCAGTCAAGACAGAATGACAGCACTCTTTTTGGGTCCAGACGGTGGAGTCACTCCTCTTCCTTAGAGGGATGTGGAGTAGTGTAGAAGGTGGGCAAGGTGACAGATTGGCCCACGTAAAATGGTCTTACTACTTTTTGCAGGTTAGAGGCCCTAGTGCAAAGTACCAGTTTGTCCGGATAAACTGATAAGAATGGAGGCCTGGAAGATAAAGCCTGCAGCTCGCTCACCCTCCGGGCAGATGTAATTGCTACAAGGAAGGTTGTTTTAATTGTGAGCAGCTAGAGGGGACAATTGTGAAGAGGCTCGAAAGGAGCACGCATCAAGACTGTGAGGACTAAATTTAGGTCCCACTGAGGCATAATAAAAGATGAAAAGCGTCTCTGAGTGAGAGCCGCCTTGGAAACTCCGGCATGCAAAACTGCTGACATTGTGCGTTCTCGGCGGAGGTGAACTGATCTAACCAAGGCTTTCCCCACTGTTGAAAGAGGCCTTGTGCCACCTCTGGGTGGAGATGCCATTTGTGATCCACTAGGCATCGATGGCTGAGTTGGTCTGCTCTGGTGTTCAGGGAACCTGGCAGGTATTGAACCAACAGGGATATGCCCTGCTGTTCCAGCCTATGTCCAGGGACGCAGCGCCTCTTGGCAGAAGATCCACAAACCACCCCGCCATGTTTGTTCCAGTACCACATGGCAGAGGTGTTGTCCGTTAACACCTACACTAGCCTTCACATGATGGAGGGTAGAAAGGCTTTCAATGCCGGTCAGATCACACAGAATTCCATCAGTGGAGTCCAGATTCCGCCGAAAACCCAAGTCCTCTGATCTCCACTTCTCCCAGGTGGCCACCCGATCCTGGGAGTGACGCATCTGTCACTACTGTGAGATCTGGTTGAGAGGGGTCTGCCGTTAGCCCCCACTGTAGGTCCTTTGCAGTTCCCACGCAGATCTGGATCATGTCAGAGAAAGTCCCTTGATGATGCACCACTGGAAATTCAGGTTCCACTGCAGAGCCCGCATATGCCATCTGGCATGCGCCACCGGTAGAATACGGGAAGCCAGGATAGAGGATGAAATGTCGGTATCATAGCCTGAATATCCTGAACTTGTCATTCGGGAGGATAAGAGGATAAGTGTCCAGAACAGCTCCAATGAAAGGGAGCATCTGAGTGGGAGTTAGGTGTGACTTTGGCATGTTGATAGTGAACCCCAGCGACTACAAGAGGTTCACCATAGTCTGGAGGTGGGCGACGACAGCCTGGGGCGAGCTCACCTTCAGCAGCCAGTAGTCGAGATAGGGGAAGATTGCCACCCGTGACCTGCACAGATGAGCTGCGACAACTGCAATCACCTTGGTGAACATCGGAGGGGCACAGGTAAGGCCAAAAGGTAGCATGGTGAACTGAAAATGCTCGTGGCCTACAGTTAACTGCAAGTATCGCCGATGGGCAGGCAGGACGGGGATATGACCAGGCGTCCTGCAAGTCTAACCCTACCATCCAGTCTCCTGGGTGCAGGTCAGACAAGACCGGAGCCAATGTGAGCATCATGAACTTCTCCTTTTTGAGGAAGTAGTTGAGCATTCGGTGACCTAGTATAGGACGAAGTCTCTTGGTATTTTTGGAGACCAGAAAGAAGCAGTAATAGCAACCACAGCCTACTTCTGGCACCGGAACCTTCTCCATGGCTCCATTGGCCAAGAGAGCCATGACTTCCTCCTGGAGCAGGGACAAATGATCCTCCATCAGCCGGTCATAAGATGGATACACAGATGGAGGGATGGTCTCCAAGGGGAAGGAATGCCCCTTCAGAGACACTGCAGAACTCACCTGTACGATGTTATGGACTGCCAGTGGTAAGGCCGATGGCGAATCCTGCCACTAACTGGGTGCTCATAATCTTAAAGGGGAAGATTAGGAAGGTTTGGAGGCTGCAACTGCCAGGGGCTGGTGGCTGGACCAGATCGCTGGCTACCCGACCCACGAGATCGGTAGGAACCACGTCCTCGGCCACGCAGGCTGGGACGCTTGTCAGCGGCTGGGATAGGGTTGGCGCGGTTGAAAGCCCCTTCCGTGCCCACCAAAGGAAGGAAAGGCAAACTGGGGCTGACAGGGGGCAGCAGAAAGGCCCACGGACTTAGCCGTAGCCTACGAGTCCTTAAAGCACTCCAGCGCCGAGTCTGCCTCGTCTCCGAAGAGACGGGTGCCATAAAAGGGCATGTCCATGAGGGACACCTGGACATCCCCCGAAAAGTCCGACGTTTTCAGCCAGGCATGGCATCTGAGGGCCACCAATGACGAAACCGCTTAGCCCAGCGAGTCAGCCACAACCTAAAGTGAACTTCACTGCCTCTCTCCAGTCTGTAGCTGCTTGGGAGAATACGGCCCGGGACTCCTCCAGGACCTGTAGCAGCACTTGTGCAACCATTTCCCACAGCGTGTGGAATAGTGGCCCAATAAGCATGCAGTGTTCACTGATCGCAATGCAAGGCTGGCAGAAGAAAACCTTTTCTTTCCCAAGCTGTACAGTCTCTTGAATTCCCTGTCCAGCGGAACGACGGGGAACGCGCCATGGAAAGTGGAGGCTTAAACAACCAAGCTCTCCAGGGTAGAGTGTTGGGTGAGGAAATTTGGATCCCCTGGAGCGGGCCGTGGCTGCGAGCAATCGTCCTGTTCACAGGAGCCTGTGCTGGGTTTGTACCAGTTTCTCAGACAGATGTCGGTGAGGGCTTTGTTGAATGGGAGTACGGGTTCAGAGGAGGAGACTCCTGGTTGCAGCACCTCCATCAAGATGTTGGTCTTGACTGCCACCAAAGGAGTTGAAGGTAGAGTACCTCAGCCGCCCTCCGCACCACCATTGCGCATGTAGCTCCCTCCTCCATAGCCATGGTAGGGGGAGAAAGCGGACTTATCCAGTCAGCTGGCATCACCCAGTTACTCACACCAGTCCATATCCTGATCATAAGGCTGGTATTCTAAAGGGTCCAGTGAACCCTTCCATTCCTCCCTGAGGCCCAGCCCTTCTTAATAGGGCTCAGGCTCAGACCCAGAGCACGGGGGAATCTGCATCGATCAACGCAGCTCCGGCTCTGTGGATTCAGGGATCACAATGGGGTTAGCGCCACCGGAAGCATTGGCACCGGCGCCAGGGAAGGTTGGAGTGGCACGACTGGTGGTGGTCCGGATCCATGATGGCCCCTCGGAGCTATGGCCGGAGCCGCCGTTTCGGAAAAAGATGGGGAACCTCCGACCCCGCGTGGCCCAAAGAGACGCCGGAGGGGTCAGTCCGCTCAAAAATGAGACGCATGGCCTGATTAAACTCTTTAATTCGAGCAGGGGTCGTTCCGGGTCCCGTAAAACTGGGGAGGAGTCGAGTCAGCCCAGGCAGTTCCGAGGAACGAGACCTCAAATGCCGATGCTCCATCGTCCCGTCGGCCGCACTTCTACTACAGTCCCGAGATCTTCCTCTCGAGCGGGACCGTGACTTCCACTGAGTTGCATGCCAGGCCGCTAGCAGCTTCAGGGACCATTCCCTCAAAGCCTTCGGCACCATGGCCCGGTAGCTGGAACACGACTTTGATTCGCACTCTGTAGCCTGTTGCGTGACTTGGTCAATACCGACCACACACAGTACATTTCCCTTAACCCTCAGGCAGTACAGCTATACCAACTTACCATCCAGAGTGGGGAAAACAGACAGGCAGTATCTAGTGACAGTTGTTTGGAGGCTCATTTGAGCTGTACTGGAGTAAGCCACAAGCTTTACCCTTAATGACCTACATGGATAAGTTACTAACCTGTAATCCTAGTTCTCTTCCAGGGGTATACTCATCAAAGTCATAAGCACTGAATAATCCCGGCCCACGTGCGGGACCACGGAGCATATACAAAAATACATATATATGTGTATGTTTATGTAAAAAAGTACATAGTACCTCCAAAACATACATATATACATGTATACATAAATAAAACATGCAGCCTATTATACCTCAAATAGGTTAATATGCCAAAATTACATGGGTTTTTCATTAAGAGAAAATAATGTCACATATAAATACTGTAACAGAGAACATACACTGCAATAGTGATCCAACACAGCCCTTTATTTTCAGAGAAAAAGGCAAGTAACAGCAAGCAATTAGCACATAGGCTGCATAGATGAAAAAACATCACAGTACTAAAAAACTGGCACCCTGCCTTTAAGAATTCCAAGAACATGGACACCGTGCCTTTAAGACCTCCAGGAGCCCCCTGCTCCTATCGTGCACCACAGGTGACAGTTAGGTCAGTTCTTTTTTATGGTGTACTAACATATAGGAACCAGGACATAAGGTGCAAAAACATTACTATGCTGTCAATACTCGTCCGGGGAGGCGGGAGGGTTGCGTATGACTTTGATGAGTATACCCCTGGAAGAGAACTAGGATTACAGGTATGTAACTTATCCTTCTCTTCCAGGGGATACTCATCAATAGTCATAAGCACTGAATAGAATAGCAAGCCCATACCCACTTTCCCGCCGACGAGCAACAGCATAACTACAGCAAATATAACACCTTAAGGATGTATTATCCAAACAAATTTCTTAGCCAGGCTTGCCCAAACTGAGCATCCGCTTGTGTGTCAGAGTCCAAACAGTAATGGCGAGCGAAAGTGTGAACAGATCGCCATGTGGCTGCTTTACAAATCTCTGCAATAGGTACATTCCTAAGGAGAGCTGTGGTCGAGGCCTTTCCCCTGGTAGAAAGAGCCTTTGGTTTGCCCGGGAGGGCTTTGTTGGCTAGTTGGTAAGACAAAGAGATACAAGACACTATCCACCTAGAGGAGGATCGTTTGGAAGCTGCACAACCAGTATTTAACCCCTTTGCTGCTAGGCCTTTTTCCCCCCTGTGCTAAGCCTTTTTTGGGCTATTTGGGGTAGTTTGCGCTTAGGCCCCTGTAACTTTTTGACCACATAAGGTATCCACACCAAATTTGCGTCCTTTTCTTCCAACATCATGGGGATTCTAAAGGTACCCAGGGTTTGTGGATTCCCCTGGAGGGGACCCAGAAATTAGCCAAAATACAGCTAAAAAGTTTTTTTGTTTTTTTTTAAATGGGAAAAAAGGGCTACAGATGAAAGCGTCCGTTTTTTTCCCTGCAAATGGTATCAAAAAAGGGGTTGTGGTGCTGAAATCACCAACTTCCCAGCTTTCAGGGACAAGCAGACGCTTGTCAGAAAACCAAAAATGTTTACACAGTTTTGGCATTTTTCTGGGACATAGCCTATTTTTGCTATTTTTTGTGCTTTCAACCTCCTTCCAGTTAATGGTAGAAATGGGTATGAGAGCAATAATGGATCCTGGAAAGCTATACACATTTTAGAAAAGAAGACAAAAATCTGAATTCAGCAAGGGGTCATTTGTGTAGATCTTTCAAGGTTTCTTTATAGAAACTAACTGTTGAATATAGGTAAAATTGAAAATTAGTTGAAAAAAACAGCCATTTGTCTCAACGTTTTCACCTGTAACTTCTTCGAATTATGACAGCTGTTTGAAATCAATATACTGTTACATCCGCTGGACCGTTCTGGTTGTGGGGATATATAGGACTTGTAAGTTCACCAAGAACCCGACGAACCCAGAGCCAATAACTGAGCAGCGTCTTGCAATGGTTTTTTATTATGTACCGGGTATATAGCAATTCATTTGGGAAAATATATACATGGAAAAATCGGTATGAGAGACATCTATGTATTTCTGAAATTGGAACAAAATATAGAGTTTAGAAACAGTAGATATTTGCACATTTCCGAAATTGTGAGTACCCATACTAGAATTATAGGTCATTTTTCAAAATGACTTCTTTTTTTACACATTGTCTTTCATTTGGAAGGCAGAAATGAATCGAAAGTCAATAGGTAATAACAGTTGCTCTACAATTCTGTGTTACCCTAAGTCTCCCGATAAAAATGGTACCTCACTTGTGTGGGTAGGCCTAGTGCCCGCGACAGGAAACGGCTCAAAACACAACGTGGACACACTTTATTTTTACAGTGAAAACTGACCCTTTTTTTGGAAAGTGCCCAGCTGTAGATTTTGAACCCTAGCTCTGCCGGCACCTAGGGAAACCTAGCAAACCTATACATTTTTGAAAACTAGACACCCAGGGAAATCCAGGATGGGGTGACTTGACTGGCTCTCACCAGGTTCTGTTACCCAGAATCCCTTGCAAACCTAAAGATTTGTAATAAAAAAAAAACATTTTCCTCACATTTCTGTGGTGGAAAGTTCTGGAATCTGCCTGGATCCACAAAATTCCACCCACCCCGCGTTCCCCAAAGTCTTCCGAGAAAAATGGCACCTCACTTCTGTGGGTAGGCCTAATGCCCGCGACAGGAAACGGTCCAAAACGCAACGTCGACACACCACATTTTCACAGTGAAAACGGACCCTTTTTTTGCAAAGTGCCTAGCTGTAGATTTTGAACCCTAGCTCTGCCGGCACCTAGGGAAACCTAGCAAACCTATACATTTTTGAAAACTAGACACCCTGGGGAATCCAGGATGGGGTGACTTGACTGGCTCTCACCAGGTTCTGTTACCCAGAATCCCTTGCAAACCTAAACATTTGTAAAAAAAACAAAACAAAAAAAAAACATTTTCCTCACATTTCTGTGGTGGAACGTTCTGGAATCTGCGTGGATCCACAAAATTCCACCCACCCCGCGTTCCCCAAAGTCTTCCGAGAAAAATGGTACCTCACTTGTGTGGGTAGGCCTAGTGCCCGCGACAGGAGATGACCCAAAACGCAACGTGGACACACCACATTTTCACCGTGAAAACAGACACTTTTTTTGCAAAGTGCCTAGCTGAAGATTTTGAACCCTAACTCTGCCAGCACCTAGGGAAACCTAGCAAACCTATACATTTTTGAAAACTAGACACCCAGGGGAATCCAGGATGGGGTGACTTGACTGGCTCTCACCAGGTTCTGTTACCCAGAATCCCTTGCAAACCTAAACATTTGTCCAAAAAAACACATTTTCCTCACATTTCTGTGGTGGAAAGTTCTGGAATCTGTGTGGATCCACAAAATTCCACCGACCCCGCATTCCCTAAAGTCTTCCGAGAAGAATGGTACCTCACTTGTGTGGGTGGGTCAAGTACCCGCGACAGGCAAGGGCCCAAAACCTATTGAGGCGACATCAAAATGACCTATCACAAAACAACCTGGTTTTGCAAGGGGGGTCCCATGAGTTTTTGGCCCCGGGCTCGGCGGCCATCTACGGAAACCTACCAAACCCACACATTTCTGAAAACTAGACACCCGCGGGAGTCCAGCAAGGTATGGCTTGCGTGGGTCCCCCAACAGTGCCATGGCGTCGGACGCGCGGGAGCCGTCCGACGCACATGAGCACTGATGCGTCGGACGCATCGAAGGGGTTAAGGCACCATAGTTTACAAACTAATTTTCTCAACGCCTTGGTTTTGTCTAAGTAGAATTTCAGGACCCTCTTGAGGTCTAGTGGATGAAGGGACCTCTCCGGAGGGTTAGGAAAGAACGTGGGGAGAGTGATGGCCTTATTAATATGAAAATCCGAGAGGGGGCGTGGCTTGGCGCGTCAAGATGGCGGTCGCACACTAAGAGTGCTCCGGACCCCTCCGTCATCTACGCCACGATCCACCGGTACCGGCAGCCATCCACTCTCCATTCCTGCCACCAACGCCTTGCTACAACTCAGGTCGCATAACCACGGCCGCAATTCCCCTAAAAATCCCGCATTCCCGCACCAGCCGGACCACCACGGCGCCACCGCTCCTCAAGATGGCGGCCTCCGATCCCAGGACCGAGGTACACTAACCTGCCTCAGCGCGAGAGAAGTGAGACCCGATTCCGTGCCGCCGGTGTCCTGGGACTGTGGCGGGGGCCTGAGGCGGCGCAAGGAAGCATTCACGTGTGGCGGACCGGCGGCCTCACCCCTGTGACCCGACAGATCGGCTGCACACGCAGAGCATGAAGGAGGCCTCCTCTCCCGGCCGGGACCACGTGCCTCGCAGACTTCAGCCAAAGTCACCATATCCTGCTCCTCGCCCGGGGACCAAACTATCCGTGGCAGGGTCCTCGCGGGCTGAGGGTCGAGGACTGGTGCATGGCGCCGACAGCTCCCGTGCATTGGGCCGGCCCGGCCGTTGCGGGGTTCGGGCCGCGGGCCGCGCGGCTGTGGTTTCGGCCGCCGCCTCGAGCGGCGGAGAGCGAGTTCAGCTGCGGAGGATTGGTGATCAGCGGTGCCGCATCCTACCAGGTGTGACTCCTGTGGCCTGCGAGAGCCCGGAGGCTACAGAAACACCCGGTGAGTGCAGAAGCGGCAGCGGTAGGTGCCGGGGCCCAGCTCGAGTGGCGCTCCCCATGCGCTGTGGGCTGCCTGTTGGGGGGGGGGTGGAACCGGCTGCTTACATCGAGCAGCGTGGGGTCCTGGGCGAGGGCCCCCTCCACCGTTCCCCCTCTTCTGCTCCTCCGACGTCCTGTCCGGGCCTTGCAGGCCTCAGTCATCCGGGCCAACACTGCCAGACTTGAAGCTCCAGCTCGAGCGGCGCTCCCCCTCACTGTGAGCCGCCCGATGGGGGGGTGGAACCGGCTGCATCCATCGAGCAGCGTGGGGTCCTGGGTGAGGGCCCCCTCCACCGTCCCCCCACCCCCCTACTCCTGCGCTCCTGCGGTGCCCCTTCCGGGCCCGGTGGGCCATCGATCACCTGGGCTCCCGCGGTCAGACTTGGTCCACTTTCTGCAGCCCGACAGGCGCCTAAGACTGTGACCCCGGTCCCTCGGCTCTGCTCCGACTCCGGGCTCCACAGACTGTGTGTAACCGGACACCGCAGGGACCGACCACGGGCAGCGCCACGGCGTAACTGCAGTTTCGGCCGCCATTTCGGGCGGCGGAGGGCAAGAACATCCGTGGCGTCTCCAACTCTCCACCCTTCCCGCTGACCCAGCCAGTTCCAGGGCGCGGCTATCGACCGGGGGTGCCCCAACCTACCGGGTGCGATCCCAACGGCCTGGGGAGACCCTACAGGTCTCGTGGTATCCGGTGGGTGCGGTAGCGGCAGCGGGTGGTATCGGGACACAACTGAGGTGGCACCCCTTGTGAAACGCGGGCTGCCTGCTAGGGAGGTGGAACCGGCTGCATCCACCGAGCAGCGTGGGGTCCTGGGTCTGGGCCCCCTCCACTGTTCCCCCTTCACCGGTCCCAGTGGTGCCTATTCCGGGCCTTGTCGGCCATCGGTCACCCGAGCTCGCTTGCCAGAATCGCACCAACCCTGACCCGCACCCTGGCACGTTGATGTGGAGTCTCCCCCCCCCCCCGTTCATCCTTGACACCGATCTTTGGCATCCGTCCTGGGAAGCACCCACAAACAACTGAACAACCAGCCGCTACTTTCAAGAGGCACCCAATCCCTGAGCAGAGACCTCAGACCCTGGCGGCCTTCTGACTCATCACCGAGGGTGCCTAACCAGCCTCGGCCCGCGGGGACCACACCAGCCCCGCCTTGACCCTGACACTCCGCCTGCGCACTGCTCATCGCCCGTCATGGGGAAAGACCGGAGCTCCAAATCCGCGGCCACCACACACAAACAAAGATTGACCAATTTACCACAGCTGACCACGAGCCCACGGGGCAGGATGAAGGCGGACACCCTCTTCAAGGTAAAGACTTGGCCGCTATCCTACAGGCGATCAGCGCGTCACAGGCCTCGGTGGAGGGAAAGATTGGGGAGGTCAGGATGGATGTGTCCCTTATTCGGCAGGACCTATGCAACGCCACTGCCCGCATCACGGAGGCTGAATCTCGCCTCTCCACGGCAGAAGATGACATCCACCAATTAAAAGAACAGGTAGCCCACTTGCAGTTGCATACCAAGGAGCTCCATAGGCGTGCGGAGGATGCTGAGATCCGCTCACGCCGCAACAATCTCCGCCTAGTGGGCTTCCCTGAAGGTGCTGAGAAAGAACAGATGTCCACCTTCATCGAATCCTGGTTTTCCTCCTGGATGCCCAAGGACCCACTCTCCACATGGTTCGCAGTGGAGAGAGCCCATCGGTCCCTGGCGCGCAAGCCGCCGCCTGGGGCACCGCTTTGTCCCATCATAGCCCGTATCCTCAACTTCAAGGATAGGGACGCAATCCTACGTGAGGCACGCTCCCTGGGACCCCTCAAGTTCCAAAACCACACCATCATGGTATTCCCCAATTACACCAAGGAGGTACAGGATCAGCGCCGTTCTTACATGTAAGTTAAAAAGAAACTGTGGACTCTTGGCCTTCAGTACCGACTCCTATTCCCGGCCCACCTTCGCGTCATCTTTCAGGGCAAGACACCATTCTTTGAATCGCCCCAGGCTGCCTGGACGTGGTTGACGGAGGAACGTCCCCTCGGGTCCCGACCGAACCAGTCTCCCACGCCCCCAGGCCTCCAATCCACGCAGCCTGAATCCCCCAAGCAACAGCGCCGGAGGCGTACATAGTACCGCAGGAGGCGTCAGTCCCACAGTGATCATCGAGCCTGGCAGACCGCAGGCTCAGAGGGTCTCCTAGTCCCCCGGGATCCCCATCTCGCCACAGACATCACACGACCAGCGGCTCATCCGGGGAACCGCTTTCATTGGGCCACCGGGGCTTGGCAGCTGCGGACTCGGACTTGTCCCGTAGCCCAACACTCTGAGAACCCATGGAGAAGAGACTGTGGTCTGGGAGGTCTGCGCCGCCTCTCAGTTTGACGTAAAGTCGGTAAGCTTCACACAGCGGAATTGGGGTGCAGACAAGCGCCTCCCGTGGCCATCATGGGCGGAGACCCCGCCACGCTGTGAAGCTATGTGCCCTGGAACATCACCTGCACCCAGCGTTGATCCGTCTCTTCAAGCCGCACGGAACTGAAGCATGGCCTTCCTAAAGACCTGTCCGGCGGCGCCCTGACGAACTTGGGCTTCCACAGCCCCATCCAGGGACGTGTCCTCACCGACCTAGTGGCAAGACGTCACGGCAGAGTTATTGCTCCACTCCGTTTGTTTCTCTGCCGAGATACTGTACATCCGTCTACAAGGAGGGGTCCTCCACGCAACCCAACCCGAGCATTTTAGTTTGGTTCCTATTTTACTGCAGTTGGGACGATAGATGCTTCTGTTCTCGAAGTATTGGGTGGGGGGAGGGGAGAGGGAAAGGGGTTGGGACTGCTGTCCCATTGTTGATGATCTTTTGATGTGTTGCTTCACCAGCCTTATTGACGCACACTACGAAATTCCTACGTACCACCTGCAAAGCGCAGTCATGCTTGCTATCCCGCGCCTGCGCCAGACCCCATACGCGTCCACTGCTATCCAAGTTGCGGCGAACCATCACTCCAGCCAACAGCCACCATGACCGACACAACCATTCCGGGAGCTTCCCTCCGCACACTGTCCTGGAATGATAATGGGCTCCTAGATGGAGTCAAACGGACGACTGTCCTGCGCTATGCCCAACGCATGTGTGTTGACGTACTCCTGCTCCAAGAGACTCACCTGGTGGGGAACCACTGCCCCTTCCTGTCACGCTACGGGTACGATAGAGTATGGCACTCAGGGTTTGCCCGGGGCTCCCGGGGGGTGGCCATCCTTCTGAGGCGTACTCTTCCCTTTGTGCCCACACGGGCCACTCACGACCCCCAGGGAGGATACGTGGCTCTCTGCGGATCGTTGGGCGGAAATCCCCTCAACCTTGTGTCCATCTACTCACCCCCATCGATGCTCGCAACGACCTTGGAGCTCACCTCCGTCCTCCTCACCTCCCTGCCCCCGGGCACCACAATAGTCGGGGGCAATTTTAACGCGGACCCACACCTCGACATTACAGGCCCACCATCTGCCTCTAGAATTGATCACGCCAAACAATTAACGAACTGGGCCGACTCCCTGGGCCTGTGCGACGCGTGGAGAATTTGGCACCCTCAAACCAGACCGTTTACTCACACATACGCGGCACACCATACTCAGGCGCGCATAGACGCTATATTCATCCCCTCCACTGACTGCCAGACGATCCAAGACATCTGTATACTTCCTAGAGGTATCTCCGACCACTCACCACTGCTTCTCAGTATCGGGGCCCCTCCCCCCTCGACGCGCCCAACCTGGCGGATGAACGCCTGGTTCCTCCAGGAGAAAGAATTTAGAAAGGTAGTGGGGATAGAACTCCAACAGTACTTCCTTGCCAACACCGGCTCTGTTCCTTCCCCAGGTACTCTCTGGGAAGCAGGCAAAGCCACCATCCGAGGCTTCGCCAAGGGTCAACTCAAACGACAGCGACAAGCCCAGGCACATCAGATTACCCTGCGAGAGGCGCAAGCGCTGCTCCTTGAGCAATCTCCTTCCGATGTATGCGATGCCACCCAAGAGACAACTCGCACGCCTTTGGGCCGAAATTAAGCAACTCTCCCTGGATGCCGCCAAGCTCCTCTGGAGATCATCCATAGCTAGGGTGTACGGATGGGGTGACAAGAATGGGAAGATCCTCCATAGATTAGCTACATACCCGCGGGCCAACCGCATTATCCCGGAGATTGTAGACCTGGACGGTCTAGCGCATCGATCCCCTTTGGCAATGGCCCGAGCCTTTGCCTCCTACTATCACAAGCTCTACTCGGTGCAGAGCCCCGAAATGTCCCTCTCTGACCTGCTGAGCACTGGCCGTACCCGCCTCCCTCGCCTAGGTTCTGCCGAATCCACTGACTTGGACCTCCCCATCACCCGTGAGGAAATTAATGAAGCGATAGCACATACCTCGTCGGTCAAAACCCCAGGCCCGGACGGGCTCCCGCAAGAGTACTACGCTGCATATCGGGAGACTCTTATCCCACACCTTGCAGATCTCTTCGTCGAGGCCCTAGAGAAGGGATCCTTTCTGCCCGATACAGATATGGCCACCATTGTTGTTCTCCCTAAAACACAACCCCGTCTCCCTGCTGTGCGGTCTACCGCCCAATTTCTCTCATAAATATGGAGGTTAAAATATTCGCTACAATTCTTGCTCAACGGCTGAGGCCCTACCTCACCAAGCTGGTTCACCCGGACCAGTGTGGGTTTAAGCCCATGTGAGGGACTAGACATTGCCTCCGTCGTCTCCATCTGGCCTTGGCACACTGCCACTTGCTCACCCCCTACTTGGCACTTCTCGTCGATTTCGAGAAGGCCTTTGATTCTGTGGACTGGCAATACCTGGGCGACGTGCTGGAGGAGATTGGTTTCTGCCTGCGTTTTCGCAACCTGGTGAAGGTTCTTTACGCCCGGCCCCAAGCTCGGGTGCTAGTCAACGGGGCTTTATCAGAGGCCTTCCCCATTCGTAGAGGGACAAGGCAGAGGTGGCCCCTCTCGCCCCTCCTCTTCGCCTTGGCGATGGGAGCCCCTGGCGGGCCTGATTCGGTCGGAGGACCGCATCCGGGGATGGGAGTGGCCCAACTCGAAGGTGGACAAAATTGCCCTTTACGCAGACAATGTTTTAATTTTCCTGGCGGAGCTGGCTCTGTCCGGCCCTCACTGTCTCCTGGTATTACACTCCTTCGGGCAGGTCTCTGGCCTACGACTTAACCACAGTAAGTCAGTCCTGTTCCCCTACACTTGGCAAGGGACTGCTACGATTGGCAATCACAATACCCCTCAGGCGACAATCATTCAAATACTTAGGGATCTGGGTCGCCCTGCTCCCTGACCTCGCCTGGTCCCTCAACATCACCTCGCTGGTGAAAAAGGCGAAGGAAGACCTTCACAAGTGGCAGATGCTCCCCCTAAATCCCCTGGGGAGGGTCGCTCTGTTTAAAATGATGATTCTCCCCAGATTCCTCTACGTCCTCCAAAATACCCCC